>OY821765.1:9522178-9567344 GCA_963682095.1 Potentilla sterilis | reverse complement strand
TTATTTCACAACACATTTTCATTTGAAGAGTGTACGTATAGTAACTATTTGAAACTATACATTCACTTAAACACTTAGTAACACAAGTTAAGGAACATTAGTGCATATGTTCCGATTTTGAATGTAAAAGTTTGGAAAATCTATTCCAACCGTCAGATATCACCGTTAAGATTAAATACATGTATGAAAAAAAATCCAACTACATCTGACAACGTTAAAGGCTCGATCGGGACGGTCAACCGGGTGAGCCAACCCTTTAAACGCTTAGAAATGGAAATTGGCCTGTGTAAATGACGTTTTTTGGCCTGACCTTCAACAGATAATAGTTTCAAATCGATGAGACGCAACTAATCGTATAAAAATTTTCCTCAAACTATTTACCGACCGTGAGGCTACCCATAGGAAAACGGAAGTAAAAAACAGTTAACCGCAACATTCGGCACACAGATTTTGTCGGAATCTTGTCATTTTTCAACCGTAGACGTATTTCATTATTTCGGTCATATCTTATTTCACGACACATTTGCATTTGAAGAGTGTACGTATAGTAACTATTTGAAACTATACATTCACTTAAACACTTAGTAAACAAGTTAAGGAACATTAGTACATATGTTCCGATTTTGAATCTAAAAGTTTGGAAAATCTATTCCAACCGTCAGATATCACCGTTAAGATTAAATACATGTACGAAAAAAAATCCAACTACATCTGACAACGTTAAAGGCTCGATCGGGACGGTCAACCGGGTGAGTACGTCAACCCTTTAAACGCTTAGAAATGGAAATTGGCCTGTGTAAATGACATTCTTGTGGAATAGCCGACGATGATTTTTTATTTTTAGCGACGAAAGACAATATCGTCGGCCATTCTTGGGAATAGCCGACGAAAATAGTATGTCGTCGGCCGTTTTTTTTTTTCGTCGGTAAAGGTCTTTTTTCTGGTAGTGCTGGTAGGTCCAAAAGTGAACTGGGGCCGACCACACTGGTGTTGAACAAGGGGTTAGACTGTTCTACTTCCACAAGCGCAAAGAATTCCGCACTCACGTCGGAGAGGCTGAAATTGTGACCCAGAAAAGTGTAACGCTTCCCGTCCACAAAGAATATCATTACCTTATCTGCAAAATACCACCCGATAAAGCCCAGAGAACTTAACCACGGTGCCCCAAGGACTAAATCGCAACCCTCAACTCGGAGAAGTGGAAAGTCGTCAGAGAAGGTGTAGGACTGCATCTGGATTGGAACAGCGCAGACAGTGCCCGAAGTTCGGAGCGTATGGCCGGAGGCGGACACAAAGTGAAGTGTGGGATCTTGGTGCACCGGCAGGTTTAATTTAGAGGCTATGGCAGGGTTAAGAAAGTTGGATGGGGAGCCACAATGGATAAACACTCGGATGGGGGTCTCCTGAATGGAGCCGTCAATACGCATCAAGTCGTTCCAAGAAGTCTTTTTTATGGCATGGAGGGGTAGGGGTGCACTAATTTCGCCACAATCATCCAAATCTTTTTTTGCATCATGAAATTCTTGAGTCTCATCAGGGAATTCAAGTGATGAGGGCTCCATAATGGCCATGAATGTCTTTTTACAGACATGGAATTTGTGGTATGGCTCTTCACAGGTCTAGTAGAGGTTGCGCTCGCGCCTGTCTTTTTACTCGGCTGGGGACGATTGGCGCACAGTGCTGTAATGGCCTTGTCGTGTCATGGGAGCCGATTTTGAATTTGGAGGATGAATTGTCTGCTGATTTTGTCCTGTAGAGGTCGAGGTGCTAGGGGAGGGACCGCTATAAGGTCGTTGACTAGTTGGCCAAATCGGCATTCTAAAATTCCTATTAGACGATGCCCGGACATCACGAAGCTTTGCCTCATAACGGCGAGCTAGCTGATGAGCATGAGACAGCGATCTTGGACCCATAGCCAAGACGTCATGGCGGAGTTCCTGTTTCAACCCACCACAGAATATCAACCACAAATTGGCATCGCCCCACTCCGGAACTCGACAAGCCAATTTCATAAACTTCGTAAAGAATTCATCCACCGAAGAGGTCTGTTGCAGGTGTGAGAGCTGGGCCTTGAAGTCAAAGATGGTACCGAACGCAAAATGCTCCAAAACTATTTCGACGAAGCTCGCCCAAGAGAGATCGGGTCGACGTTGTTCCGAGGCGTTCATTCACACTGTTTGAGTCGGTCCCAGATGTGCTGCGACTGTTTGGACACGCTCGTGCATAGGAACTCTGAGTGTCCAAAGGTATTTGTCGGCCATCGACAAGCAACCAACGGCATTGGCGTCCTCGCCGTAGAATTTGGGTAAGTCCATATTAGGGGGTTTGAAAGGAAATGGGTCCCGGTGTTGAATTATGTGTGGTGGTGGGGTTCTCATGGTTGGTTGTGGTGGTGGTAGTAATGGTGGTAGTAAGGAAGTTGAAGGGTGACCCACAGCGGTGGTTGCGGAGGTGGAAGGTGGGGCGGAAGGTGGAGGATCTACTATTGCTCATAGCAACGACATAGAGGAAACCTGGTTTTGCAGGCCACGATTGGGCATCGGATCTTGCTCTGGATACCAATGTTGGGAACCAACAGAGAAGAAAGGGAAAAGAATAAACTAGCAATTGAATATTTTCACTGATACCCCAAAACAGGGCTGAACCAAACATATAAATGACCCTTGGTCCATACAAAATATCTTAGCTAAATACCAAAAGGGAGCTGGCAACAAACTATTGAGTCCTAAAGTTGTAAAGCAGAAAATGAGTAGGTGCAGAGAGCAAATTAGAGAGAAAGCATAGACCACTTGAGTGTAGTGAAGGGAGTACCCAACAGAAGGTGAAGGTGCCGTTAGCCGATAATGTCATTAGGGCTCCTGGGGATAAAATGGTTGTACTAAGTGAGGGAATGCCAATCTCAAGCCAACCTAGCGTGAAAGGAAACTTGAGAATCAAGTTCAATGTTAAGTTTCCTTCGAGCAGTACTCTCACTACAGAACAGAAGTTGGATTTGAAAAGAGTCTTGGAAGGGAACTAGGGTTAGCATGCTAGGGTTTGCAAGGACGTGCAATATTTGGTTACTTCTGTTTTATTTGCATTTGTTTATGAATTCCTTTCTCTGCACTTTTGATTGCAGTGTCAATTTAATCAGCATTCACTGGAATTTGCTTAATTTTTCACCGTAGGCCCCCAAATATAACATTTACCAAAAACAAATTATGCCTTAGTTGCAAACTAACTCTAGATCAACAGCATATACAAACCTAATTAAGTTTTGTCTATACAAGGAAAAGTACTACACATGGTGGAGCTACACCGATCAGCTCCGGAAGAAAGCAGCACCATCCTCAATATCGTCGGTTGTGACGCATCCATGTTGTGACAAAAGAACTCTATAAACTCTCCTAGAACAAACCTCACCTACTTTTCTGTCACCACCTAGTAAGCCTTCTGTTGTCAAATCCTTAAGCAGAGATTCCTTTTCATGAACCTGTCAATTCAGTATAAAGGAGCCATGGAAACAGAGAACACAAGAACTATAACGTACCGGCTACACCTTTCATGAGAATCACATTCCACACTCCACAGTACCAAAACAATATTGAGTTTAACTCCTATAGAACATTAGAAATGCAAAACAGAAACACTAGAATTCGTCTATTCCTTGGATGTCAGCTATCAGAAAATACATTGAAAAGCTGCATTTAGACGCCCCAGAAAATTGCATGCAGTTCTGTGAGATACGATATCAAAGCCAATAGCTGTTTCAGGATATTGCATTTATACACATACAAAAATGAATTGCAGGAATCCAAATACATTTAAATTAACGTAGATTATATAGGTCTAATAAAAAGTTTACTTATTTGTCAAAACCAGTCACAGAGAAGCATATTGTACTTACTGATATCATCGGGTCCATGTAAACACTCAAAAGAGATTTCATGGTTGGGTACTTCTTCGATATAGCCTTAGCAAACCGTGGTTGTACCTTTGGAATAGCTACCAAAGCTCTTAACCTGGATGCAGAAGCTACTATCAGATCGATATGGACACGAGTATAACTGACTAACAAGTGAAAAACAATCTGTACATGGAAAAATTGTTTGACCTTTTCTACTGGTGCTTTTACTAAACTTTCTATGGCATCCTTATGGTTTATAATAATAATGTTAGAAGATCACGACTGAGTGAAGCAAAAGCATGCCAGTGTTTGAGACAGTTATAGGAACCAAGTTCGCAAAATACCTAGAATTTAGATATGCAGTATTAATTCCAGAAACCCATGATTCAGTTCTTTGGGAGCAGAGTTCAGGCCATGGTGATGTTTCATCGAACAAGAAAACTAAATTTCAAGGTCATAGTTTCTCTCCGCTTCCTTCAGGGTTCTCTCCTCAGTTCTATCCTATCTCATCAAACCACGTCTAGATCTCCACGCAGACTAATGTTACCAGTATAGGCTCACACTCTAATCAATATTCCTTTAAACCCAAAAAGTGAAGCAGGCACCCTAGAAGGTAGTTTCTTCTTATAACTTGGCTGCTACCTTCTCCATCATAGGAGGTCACATACTCAAACCTAAAACTTTTTCACAATCCAGTCTTAAGGATTTGCTATAGAGTGATTTATTAGTTCTATTTTGATGGTCGATCTGTTTACATCTACTACTCACCATAAGTTGTTCTTTAATAACTCACGGTCAACACAATCCTTCCTGGTACCGGCTCCATAAGCATTTACATCCAGTCTAGTTAACTTCTTTCTGCCATTCCATAAAGCGAAATCAGAATTATGATATTTATATGTCAAATTTTGCAGGGAGAGAGAGAGAGAGAGAGCATGGTTGTTTTACAAAGAAATAAAGAGTATACAGTGCTTAATGACTACAACATCTGCTGAGTTATGCTATATCAAAAGATGGAACACAGAATTTAGAACAACCAAAATTTAATATTAGATATGCAAATATTTCAGGTCTACTTTTAGGAATACAAAAGAAAGAAAGAAATTATAATAATAAATAATAATAAGAATGATTATGATAATGATAGTAATAATATTAATAATAACAAAAAGAAATTATCTCATTTACTGGGGAATATGATTAGAAGGAATGCTCAGATCATTACACTAAAGAGGTTTGAACTCATCAGAAAACACAAATAAAAATCCTTGGTACCTAAATTTGCAGGTTGACAGGCTGCATGTCAAACCAACAACATGTTCAGCAAGTTCAACCTCATCTCTGCACTGCCGGGAATGTACTTTGAGAAAACTAGTGGTAAACTTTGCAAAAACCTGTTCAAGAAGGGAGGAAATCAGGGTACGTACTGGCAGAAAAAGATCAGTTATTCTACAAAAGAACTATGAACAGACAAACAGTGCCTACAGCTCACAATCACGAGTATTCTGTCTTACCAGTTCAACCTCCTTGGCAGTTGGGTATGTCCGTCCAATATTCATTTTGTTCTTGTACGCTTCTTGTTCCCTGACAGAATGTTGAAGCATTACATTATTACTATACACAAATGACGCTAGAACAATATATAGAGATTCCAATGTCATGTTCATCACATATAATAATTTTATAGACACAAGAAATGAAATAAAAGAATAAAAATAATAAAAAAAGGACAGGAGAAATAAGAATCCATGGTCTTACTGCAGGCGATTAAAAGAGGAAAATAGTGAAATTCAAGTACAAGTTCCCACGGTCTAACAAATTATCGTTTCCAGCATTTGACCAATGCAATCAAATTTATATGAATAACATACATTTTTGTATTTGTTACTTGTATGGTGAAGAAAATGCTCAGTATCATACGTATCAAAGAGCAAACCAATTGGCAACATAATTCTGACAATATTTGTTCGATGTTTTTCACCAAGGCAATCAACATGCATTTAAATGAATCCAGCTGTGAAAAATTTTTGCACTACTAACAGTGCTAAAATTAAAAGGTGTTGCATACATTCATAAAATACACCAAACAGAATGGCAACAAAAAGTAGATAAATTTGACAACTTTTTCATTTTCTTTATATCATTTTAACAATATAATAAAAGACTGATCCAGCTGGTATTAATTCAATATCAACCTATGACACTCAAGTTTTCAATGAACACTGCATAGATTCCCACAGCTTAAGAAAGACCAAAAGCTTGACTAATCAAGATTCCATTTATTTACTAAGAGGAAAAACAAAAATGAAGCCATCACCTATTGTTGATATACATCGCCATAGACCTATTCAAGAGAAAACAAACTGTATATGATGGATAAATACTTTGAACCCTGGCAATATGTTCCGGAAGAGAATCATTGATGACAAGTTTACAAAATTCTTCAGCCTCATACACAAGCAATATATACTGGATCTCTGTTCCTTGAGCAGAAAGCTGCAATTAGATTTTGAGGTTAACATATGTTAAATTACTTTGCATATATGTATAAACGGACAAATAAGACAAATGCAGAGTACACTTTCTTGTCTCACTTAAGCTTATTTTATTCTCTGATTCATCATCTCATTTTTTAGAGGCAGAGAATACTTATCCCGGTCATTAGGAAATTTATCTAGGTCTTTAGGAAATTGAATGTCATAGTAGCCTGCAGGTTTCTTATGTGATGAGTCTTAGTCCAGAGCTGTAGTGAGTATGGGGAATATATATGAACCTATGATAAGGCTAACTTCTGCAAAGTAGAACATATTGAAAAGAATGAAAACTGAACGCTATTAAAGGCTTGGTGTCTTGACATCTACTTCCCACACAATTTCCCGTTCTCTCTTCATTCTACATTTCTCTAAATTCTCACAAGCTAAAACAGCCAACAAAACCTTCCCATCTCTTAAAATTTTTAGTTTTCTGTACCTCTTTGTCAAAGACTCAAAGCCCACCATAATGGCATAACCCTATAAAAAAAGCACCCAACCTTGTGATGTCCTGTACCAAACTAAATTTATGATACATTAGGGTGCAAAGAAGTCGAATCATCCAGAGATACTATTAATATCAATAGTGGGTTTCAACTGTAGGGCGTACAGTACTTACTATAGAAGTGGCAAGACCATAAGTACCAGTAGATTGATGCTTTACAATAGACATAGTGCGAGCTTAAGAACAATTCCTTAATTGATCTCATCGCACATATTACCTGTGAAAAGTGTTCTGGAACTGTCATGGTCCAGACAATTGATCTTTCAATTGGATTTGATTTTATCCGGTACGTCAGCCCTCTTTCAGCAAACCTTGTAAGCAAATTTCCTAACATGACAAATCACATGACTTGTCAGAACCACAAAAAAAATGACATGAGGTATATGATCACACAATAATCAACTTCTAAAAGATGAATATCAACTGCGCACCTCCTATTGACCCGAGTTCCACAACTTTACAATCAATCTCAGCCACAATCGATTTTAATGCAAACTTCCCTTTCACCCACCTTTCGTTTTCTTTTTCCATCCGTTTCATATCTGATGCTTTCGCTTTAAGAGCTTCTCTTTGCATCTTCTCTTGCTGCTTCTTCAGCTTCTTTTCTTCCATTAATCGTGCCCTTTCCTCTTCTGTCATCTTTTTTCTTCTCTTTGTTTCTTTTGGTTCCTCTTCCGTAATATGTTCTAGATCAGAATGTCCTGATACATGTCCTTTAAAATTTCATACGAAAGGAAAAATCATAATCCCAAAAGTGCTAATTCATAAACCACACACTCACATTATCCACTATAAGCCAGATACAGCATTTACATACCAAGAGAACACGGCGACCACACATCTCTATAACTCGAATCCAAGTCCTCCACCATGCTAAAACCACTAGTGATCGGTTCATTCGCCGTCTCCTTTACACCTCCACAACCTCTTTCAGAGTCATCATCAGATTCCAAACATATCAATCCGTCAATTCCTAAATGTAGACAGACAAATCCAAATGAAATCACAAGAAAAATAACATATTAACTCTCTCAATAACACGAAACTAATCGGCAATGTATGAACACTCAAATCAAGTCTACTAGTAACAATCAAAGCATAAAAACCCTAGCGTTTTCATTAGAGGTGAAATCAGGTCAAATTAGGGTGAGAATTGACAAACCAGAGGAGTTGCGATCGGAATTATGAAGCCTAGTTAGGTCTCCGGACGGAGCTCTGGTGCATTTGACAACTTCCATGTCGGAGCTCGGTGACTCAAAGTAGGGCTTGGAGGCGGAGGCGGTGGGCTGTTGAGGAGTGAGGTCATCATCGTCGAGGATCAGAACAGTAGGGTTTGGACTCGGGTTTGGGTTTGGACCGGGTCAGGTACGGCGTCTCTTGGCAGAGTGGAAGCGGGACGAGGGCGGAAGTTGGTCTTCTTCGTCGGAGAGGATAATCGGCTCCGACATTTGATGGCTCAGAGTGAGAGTATAGTTTTATTTCAAACTTTGGTATTTAACTGGCCTTTACGCGCGCCGTTCAGTTCTTTCATTTTTTTTTTTTTTTTTTTTTCTTTTAAGGAAGCTTCTATTCATACCTCCAAAATCGGTATCTATACCTCCCCACTTAATAGACCTCTTGTTTACTTTTACAGATTATCTATTTGGTATTTACACCACCTCTTTTTACCCGCAATACCCCCTCAATAAATTCAAATAATTCATCCTCCAAAATGACACTAGTACATCTTTATTTATTTCTTAAAATATATGGTGCATGATATTTTTAATCAAAACATAATAACTTAAAAGAAAGAAAATATATTTTTCTAATGTTACTTCATATTATTAATTCTTGCGACCATACTTCTTAAAGTGATGATCTTCACAACTTGTTCACGTTCTTCATGTTTGGTCATCAACATATCCTAATACACACACACACACACACACACACACACACACATACCCCTCTATGGAACAATCTTAGTAATATCCAAAGCATACATTTAGCCGGATTAGAGAAGATGATGAACTCTTAAACCCATCTTAATTCATAACTCAATTACCTCTTAAGATCTGATTTTTATTGTCCAACTTCTCAATAATTTCCTTAATTAGGTTTTTAGAATGAAGAAAATTAGATTTCCTTAATTAGTTTTTTTAGAATTTTGGTGGGAATTTCCATATCTAGTTGAAATCACAACAAAATCAATATATTCTTGTTTTGTTGTATATTTTAGGGTTTATAAATATTACGTACTTTTTAGTAATTTGATATTAGTTGGTAAAGTCAACTATAACATAGAAAAAGAAAGAGGTCTAAATACTAATTTTGGAGATATGAATAGAAGCTCTCTTCTTTTAATGACCTGAAAAATACAAGAACTAATGTTATTTTCTTACTTACTTTTGATGCAATAAAGCCTCAAGAGACACTCGCTGATCCAAATAGAACGTTGAGAACAATGAAACCAAATTAAAAGGTTAGTCACAGTATGAGTTAGTTTATCAGCAACAAAATTGATATCCTGAACCATCGATTCTGTAGGGAATAGCAGAGTGACCTTATTGAATCAAACTTTGGAATCAAGGACATGAGAGAAACGATTAAGAACTGCAATTTGTAAGCCTTCGCGTAATGCTATAGTCTCAGTGCCAACACATCCGCCGAACCAATAAACTTGGACTTACCAAGCCAACCTACCGTCTTTACTCGTGGAGTTTGTTCATCCATCTATTATCGTATCCTATTATTCCGTAAAACAAAGAAACGTTATAATGGTAGTTTTCAGAGCTGAGGGTGAAGTGTTTCTACTGCAATAGTTTCTGTAGGTACTGGTAGTGGGAAGCATAAGTGTATCATTCTAGCATATGAATCATCATCAATCTTCATTCAGAAACAAAAAACGAATGAAATTCAAGCTGCTATTGCAGATGATATGCCCCGGGTCTAATTCGATTTCTATTCAACCTGTGTTTTGAAAAATCCCTGTGTCATCTACTGGCTGACTGAGGAATATCAACAGGATAATGCACAATCATATTACACTACTGCAAAACAGCTCCCGAGAATAAAAGGCCCCCAAGAGTTGGGCAGGTTCAAGCCATTCTTACCAGCACAGGGTATTCAAAGAGAGTAAAATGGAGAAGACCACGAAATAAAGATATTGAAAAAAAAATAAAAAAAATTCATGTCAGTATTTTTTACCAATTTACTGACGGATAAATCAATCATACGGACAGATAAATCGATAGACACGACTGCATCTGCTGCCAAAAGGATGATTCCTCCTAGTCTGGCAGCCTGATTATCGAATCTGAGATGGAGAACACAGCAACCCTGAAGCATCTGCGCCAACCATTGCAAGATCACAAACAGTACAGAGCTTCCCTTCTTGGCTTGGCACAAACCGTGAGCTACAGTAAGGGCAAGAGGCATCCTTTTGTCCTCGGTAAATTGGTACATACGTTGCCCCACAAGTCACAAATGGATTTCTGAAGTCATAGTTCAGTTGAGAAGCATCAGTCATATTCTTCTCTGCAGCCTGCAGCACTTGCCTGGGTAACTTTGCCTGACTCTCAACGGTGGGGTTAGTCTCCAATAACCGTCTGGCAAAGTTAGCCGCAGTTGCAAGGTTCCTCGCCTTGTAGCATACTGTCATTGCATTAAGTAAGGCAAGCCTTAAGTGAGGCAGTTGAAGATTGCAGTGCGTGAAATAAGCTGCAAGCTCCTGCTGACGTACTGGATCATCTCTAATTTCCCTTCTCTTCAGCTCCATTTGCAATCCCAGAACATATTCCTTGACTATTACAATTAACTCCTTAACTTCATCAACTTCTCTCCTCGAATCAACAACTATCAAAGGAATTGTATGAAGAATGCTCAGAAAGAGCCTAAGAGCATCAGTGAACTTTCCAGCAGTAGTGGCCCTGTAACCAGCTCTCAGCTTCTCTTCCAACTGAGAAAAATTGAAAACAAGTGCTGGTGAGTTTCTCACATTTGGTGTCGCTGATTCATTCCACCCATGCTCAACTGCTAGTGATATCACCGGAGCAGACGAAAATGCCCGTATATAGCTGTGGCTTCCAGAGTGAAGATCAAGGAACAATTGCCTTAAAGGAGTGAAGTTTTTAATTCCAAGTTGCCTGTTCAGC
Source organism: Potentilla sterilis (assembly GCA_963682095.1). Taxonomy (NCBI): domain Eukaryota; kingdom Viridiplantae; phylum Streptophyta; class Magnoliopsida; order Rosales; family Rosaceae; genus Potentilla; species Potentilla sterilis. The sequence continues at coordinate 9,556,286 of OY821765.1, read as the reverse complement.
AGCCGCATCGCAGTATCAAAATGGCCTGCAGCGGCGTGCTCAGCTGCAAGAGATGATCTCTGGGCCCAGATCTGGCTTACAGGCATGCCAGCAGTTGGAGCAACAAAAACTGATGAATGAATATTAACAGAAGCCCTAGGTGTGTCAGCTTCAGGGGGGAGCTCCAGATCTTCAAGGTCCCATCCTACCTCTCCGTCATCTTCTCCAGGCACTTCCTCACCTTCCAAACCTGGAGGGACATCTCCATTTTGAAACCCATCAGCATCAACCATCTCCAGCTCCTCACCCCAGTCACCATCAACAGCCTCATCCCCTTCATCCACAGCTCCTCTGCCAATATTATCCAACCCACCTTCAAATATACCTCTCGTTACTCTGAGAAGTGGCCAATCACTACCACACACAATTGGTGTTGGGGGAGTCAAAAGAGTCGGTGGTGCTTTACCCTCGGGACAAGTCGGAAGATTATCCCCCAACTCAACTGCTAGCCTTTCGGCTACATCATGCAGCCCATGAGTTTTCGCTGTGATATATGCAAGGGGCAAGTGGCCAACATTCTCTAATATCTTAATGCGCTCCTCAACATTCCCTAGATACAGTGCATTGTGAAACTGACCCATGACATCATTCTTGACCTCAGCAATTTTCAGCATCTTGGACAGTTTCTGTGTGTTACCATTTATGAGATAAAGGAAAGACAGCCGTTCAAAATTTTTGGTCCTCTGGTAGGCAAACTCAACAATACCTGCATTTTTTTTTACCAGGAACAGATATTCAGATAGAAAGAAGAAAAAGACAAAAAACCAACACACAGTGCCCAAAGCTTCCCCCACCAAAAAAAAAACCTTTACAGACTTCTGCCAAAATGCATGAACACAAAAAAATAAACAATTATGTAACAGCTGTGTTCCACAGTACCTGCATTGCCCTGTCGAAGAGCCTCCACACCCAACCTATACCAGTATTCTTTCTCATCAATTGCTGTAGCAGATTCAACCGCAATTTGAATATTCCCACTCTCCAACACCAGATTGAATCGAGTTCTTTCATCTTTCACAAAATGGAGAGCAACTTCTGGGAACCCCTTTTGTTGCAGATAAGCTATCATCGCCTGCCCACAGAGCTGTGAGTTCCTTATCATGCTCATGACTTTATCATATTTCTCCTTCAGAAGGGATAACTTGAAGATGTATTCTGTGGCATCAATAACTATGGCCTTATTTTTCCCATCCCGATCCAAGCAAAAGATAGTACTTTCAGAAACTTTCGTAATGTAGATAGGAACATCAAGGGTTCTGATTATTCCACTATCCCCATTAGGTAGACAATACTTGATGTGATTCAGAGTTGAATAAATCAAAACCCCTTTGTCATCCCAACCACCACTCTTTACACGGATTGTCTCATGAAGAGTGCACTGGTGCACAAGCCTCTTGTTAGCAATAATTATGGCATGTTTGCTCAGCAAGGCAATACTTTCCATGTCATTAGACCAAACAACATACTTGATAAAGGGGGTTTGAAGTTTACCAAGAACAGTTCTCTGCTGCAGATCAAATATAAACACTTTGTCCTCTGACCTACACAGCAAATTACCTGTTCCAGCATAGAATATTGCATCAGCCGCAAAGGGAAGGGGAGTCTTTTTAACAACCTCATTCTTCAAATTCTTTACCAAGACAAAGTTGGTGATTTTCTCAAGCACAGCAAACCTATTCCGCGCTACAAACACAGCTGAACCACCAACACCTCTCTTAGCATCTTGAGCACTGTCAGCCCCAAGACTAATGTCCTTGGATATGGAATACAACTCATAGGATCCCCCATCCAAGTCTGAGCAAACAAGAACGGCATTTTCTGATGGACTGTAAGAAAGGGTCCTTGGACTTTGATTTAAAGTGATCGAACCAGGTCGACGAATTGGAATAACTTGTGTATCTCTTTGGGTTGAAAACTCGTAGTACTTCAGAAAACGGTCTTTGGCATAGAACAGAGAATCACCACTGACGGCAAAGGCTGGTCTTTCCCTCTCTAACTTAAAGACGATCATCCCACTGTCATGACCCGCTGCTAATAGATTCATTTCAGGGTGAGATGAAAGTGTCCAAAAGCGATCATGCTCCCGTCGGAAAGTTTGAATTCCAGTTCGCTTTGTTACATCCCAGACGCGGATACTTTTGTCCTCAGAGTTGGATACGATTATATCCTGCTTAGCGTGAAACATAACACATGAAACATTATTCATGTGACCTCTCAATGTGTCCACTTCCCAAGCCTTAGTATCTGAAAAACCGGGCGAACAATTCAAATCAATAACTGAAATGATTCCGGGCATTAGAATGAATGTACAGATTACAAAATCTTTTGGTTTCTAAAGAATACAAACTAATTAGGCATTCAGGCATTGTCTATGGATTACCGAGGTATACATTTTATAAATTCCAAATAAATTATTTCATGGATTATATGAAAAGCATTATCTTTTTCATTTAAGAGAAAGGTTCTGGTTGAACAAAGTTCTATATGAAAATAAGCTTCCTCGAAAACAGCATAAGAATGCAATAATTGACCGTGCATAACTCAATTGAACTGATAACTTGGTTCTACAAGAAAGAAAGGGTGATACATAAAATTGTGAAGAAGGCATGAAACAAAACTGCTTATGAAAAGAGCAAGTATCAAAATGTTCACTTTTGCAGTAGATCCAAAGTCAATGGGAATATTATAGAATGTTCCGAAGAGCTACTACCCCACTTATCAAGAGTAAACTGTCTTCTAATGCTACCAGAAACTGAATTAACATAGGTGGCTCCTCATTAGTGCAGAAAAAATAGCAAAGGAAGACAGCAAAATTAGCATTTCATACCATTCATCCGCCACAATTTAACTTGGCGATCATCTGCTCCTGAGACAATGAGAGGCAGGTTGGGGTGGAATGAAGCCCAATTGACACCTCGGTCATGCCCTTCCAATACATACTTAACAACAACATCAATACCACCAAAAAGATCAGTGTTCATCTGACTTAGTCGCAATATGTCATCTGCAGGGGACACGGTTTTCTTTTTCAGAGAAGTAATATCCCAAACACGGATAGTCTGATCCAAGGAGGCAGACACGACAAGGTCTTCTTTAGGATGGAACGAGGCACACATAACATAATGATTGTGACCTGTCAAAACTGAAATGCATGTGCGGGACTGCCAATTCCACATGCGAATAGTCTGGTCATCACTGGCACTCACAATCCACGGGTTCTCATGGTGAAATTGAACAGTACGAATATAATCCAGATGCCCGAGAAGAGTAAAGAGACATCTATGCATCTTGTAGTTCCATACTTTAATCTTGTAATCGTCCCCTGCAAAATCACAACCAACAGATTGCTTATAAACACGAAATGTACCATCAACAACTTAACGATCTTCTATAAGATATTTCTAAACTCATTCTTGTTCAATTTAGTTTCACTGGTAAGCTATTTCTAAACTCTAATTACCGTATAGGTTTCAGAAATAGATCTAATTGGATCTGAAAAATAGTTAAGCTACAACAAATATGATCCGAAATAAAACTTAGTCTACTCCTAGATCAAAATTAAGTTCATGTCAACCTCACATTCTCTCTATTGCAGTTTTATAATTAAAATTTTCCTTCAACCTCGACACCGGAATTACCATAAAACAATTACTGCATATCATGTAATGGCGTCGAAACCGAAAAGTAGATAGAAATTAGAGTACCTCCAGAAACAAAGAGAGGCTGAGAATTGTGGAAGTGAACAGCGCGAACAGGACCGTCGTGCTCATCGAAGCGATCAATGAGAGTGCCCATACGGTAGTCCCAGAGCTGGATGACACCACTGTGTAGACTCGCGAGGATCCATGGTCTCTTAGTGTGGAAGCTCAGTCCCTTCACTCTATTACTCTTCGTCTCGAACTTGGTCAACATCGCGATCACTCTAGAAAATTCAATTCAAAATTCACAAACCAAATCGAATCGAATCCCTAACAGTTTGCTCTAGGCAACGAAGAGCTAGCTATCTCAAAATTGAGAGAGAACCGTACCTTAGATCCGATCAGTGGGTGAGAGAGGATCCAAATGAGCCGCTAGTGCCAAATCCTGGTGTGGTCATGTAGTCTGGGTTTGTGTATATTGGGGGAGAAAGTGCAGAGAAGATGAATCAAGGGCGTAAAAAGAATATTTATAGGATACTAGCATTGTACTGTACGTTAAAAATTGATTATTTTTCTTTCTTTCAAAAGTGAGTGTAAATGTAGGGATTTGGGTCAAACCAAGTCACCACTGACACAGCACCTCCGATCAAAATCTCCCGCCCGGCAGCACACACCACACCATGGCTAATTGGCTAATGGCCAGGCAGGGTGTAATGAACTCACTCTGCTATAAGTGTTAAGAATTTGTCCCTATTGAATTGATGGTATACATAATGTCTTAATATGTATCTGTCAACATGACCAGGCAAACATTTTCTCTACTAAGATCACCAACCTATACCATATTGGACTACCATGCATGTTGTCCTTATTATAAATCATGAACAGTTTGACATTACAACAAGAGAATTAAAATTTGCATTCTTCATACTACAATCTACACTCCTCATTTCTTTTTTTAGTAACTTAATTTATTTTTAATCATTTTTATTGTATAAACAAATTTACAAAACGGAATATGAAGAGTGTGGATTTTGAATTTCAGCCCCTACAACATACTCACGGTTTGTGACCGTAGTATATAGAAAGTTAGGAACCACAAATGCTAGCTTGTGGCATTACACCATAAAATCAAAGCTTTATTGTCTTAAACTATAGTGAATCTGGATGATAATATCAATTTATGATGATGAATTGATGATGATTCTTTTTACTCAAAGTAAATCTGTCCAACATATTTTTACCGTTGAAACATAAGATTTTTCTTCTACTAGCTGATGATGATGCTTTTTTACTCCTTAAAGTAAATGTCCTATCTTAGCACGTTGTTATCTGCATCATGTGCCAAGTTTCAGCTTCCGATATTCTAAGTGACCCTAAAATAATAACCTCGAAGTGATTGAGATGAGCCAATTTAGCATCCTCTTATGCTTTCTAGTTATTTTTGTTACAGGTCACGATGATTTACTTCTTACTGCACTAGGTGGAGATCTTGAAGGTAAAAAAGTCGGTTGCTCCAATTTACCTTGGAGCTGAAACTAGAATCATTTTAACTTCGAACTTGACATTTACTCATGCAGTCTTGAGCATTCAACTCCAAAAAAGAACAGAATCCCAGAGTCAGTAAAAAGAGTCAGAAAACAGAGAAAGAGAATAAACTACCACAAGAAACACATATCCCGTATCTCCGTAAAGATTGTATCTCAAGCATCCTTGTGCGACTTCCTATTGAATCTCTTCAGAGGTCAAGTTTTGTGTGCAAGCCTTGGTATAGCATCATTAAAAACCCCAAATATATTGATGCTTATTTCAACCGGTCTGAATCTGTTTTGATTTTTCTATTGCCAATGAGGGATTCTCTTTCCATGGCATCTGCTCCAGAAGAGAGTCCGAACACTGTCTCAGTTGAATCGAAACTTCTACCGACAAATTGTATCCCCATTTTCAGCAACTTGTCCCTAAACTCTACAAAATTTTCTGTTCAGTTTCTTGCAATGAAAAATGGTAAGGCTGAGATAGGAGGGTACAGTTTAAGTTGCTTGGGAAGTATCAGAGCTACCTGCAATGGTCTAATATTGCATGATAATAAAGTTAAGACGGGAGGACTTATAGTCTTGAATCCTGTGACCAGGAAGCTGATGGCACTCCCTCTCGAAACCTTACATCGTCCATATAATGAATTCTATGGCTCTGCTTTGAGTGATGTCACTGGTGAATATAAAATTGTCCATTTGTTTCGAGATGAGTTGGGTTTTGTCAGCTGTGAGATTTTGAGTCTCTGGACAAATATATGGAGAGAGGTTAATGGTCCTGCATTTGGGCTCTTTGGTTGGTTCGTATATGCACCTGTTTTCCCAATTGGAGCTTTGCACTGGATTCCTCAGGTTGATCGGAGCGATTACATTGTTTCTGTAGAAGTTCACAAGGAAAAGTTTCACCAAGTACCACTCCCCAAAAGTTGCCGAACTCATGACAGGATTATTGAAATAGGAGGTGCATTGGGTTTTGTCATTCATGAGGATATAAACTGCATTGACATCTGGATTTTAAAGGGTTTCTATGGGGAAGTCTGGACAAAGTATCACAGTATTACAGTGGGTTCTGTTATAGACATGATTCCTTGTTTAAGTTTAAGGGTCAAGATAGATATTATTTTCAAGGGAGACGAAGATGGCTCGTTATATGCTTATGACTTTCAGCAACAAGACTTGACAAAGGTTGCGATGGTAAGGGGATGTATCCCAACGTCTTCTGCTACATGCCTACCTCATGTCAACAGCCTTGTATCATGGATGAATGAAACTTTGGACGCGCTATTATTGATGGATATATAGATTTTTGATGGATTTCAAGCTATTATTGCTTACTTTTATTACGATCAATAGTCGATGGAGAAAGTTTTATTATTGCTTCTCTGACTTTTATTGTGTACTTTAGAACTGATGAACTTGTACTGCTAGTAACCGTCTCAGACAGCAGTAACTGTATATGACGAGATTCTCAGCCACACCAAGTTTTGTAGCAGCTGCAATGATGTGGGGTTCCTAGATGTTTGCCTCAAAATTATCTCTATAAAATTAGAGGTAGCATACCTATCAGAGTACTTAACTTGATTAGGAAGGGTTTGGGGCTGTCCAAATATGAAAACTGGTTGCCCTTCAAATGCTTATCTTTGGCAGGATTCGCTTCATAAACAGGAGAAGTATTTGTTCCAGCATAGATAACTTGTGCTAGAAGCAATGTTTTCAAACATGACCCTGTTAAGCTGATGCCGAATCTGTTTTTCTAGTATAAAATTTTGTTATCTTAATTATTGTAGAGTGCTTCATCCATGTTCATGGATACGACTGCTTTCTTGATGGAGATTTAAATGAGGAATCTTATATGAAAAAACCTCAAGGTTTCATAAAGAATGAGCATCATTTGGTTCACGGAAAAAAAAAAAAAATAACGTAGATTTATTTCTTGTGTTCATGGAAGCACAGACTATTCCTCAGTAGCTTACATGTTTTAAAAGTATATACCAGTTTCATTATGTTATATTGTAGTGTTTCAAGATAGAACAATGGCAGTAAATTGTTGCATTAGAGTAGTAAAGGAAAGGAAAAGGTATGAAACTGAGTTGAAGGGCATTTATTGGGTTCCTAGTTCACAATGTTTATATCCCATGGTCTCATTTGATCAGCCTCTTGGATACAGGATTTGGGTTGTTATATTTATTGAATACTATTAGCTTTTGTTAATTTGTTCAGGTGGAGAAATGATTCTGATTTTGATGAACACATTCTATGCAGGACGGACAATGTATCAGGGGCCCTTAACTCAATATGTTATGAGCATCTTCAGCAATCCAATGTATGTAAATAAGAGGAAAACAACTTTCATTGAAAGATATTTGGCCGAGAAGAAGAAAAAGAGGATTTATTAAGGAAGTTGTTGAGAGAGAGTAGCCAGGAAGGGGGGAGGTTCCCTGTCATCCCTATTGTAGGGATGGGAGGGATGGGGAAAACAACTTTTGCCCAATTAACCTATAACAATAAAAAAGTTAAAACCCATTTTGATAAAAGAGTATGGGTTTGTGTCTCGGATCCATTTGATGAGATTAAGATTGTCAAAGCGATCATTGAAAGTCTCGATGGAGTCCAGAGCAGTTTAAATGAGCTAGACACTCTACTTTTAAGTATAAGGTCAAAGGTTGAGCATAAGAAATTCCTCCTTGTCTTAGATGATGTGTGGACTGAAGACCACAGAAAATGGGAAAGTTTGATATTCAAGTAACATATTATATTTAAATTTTTGTGTCTGAAGCTTTTCTGGAATTTGACAGGAATTTGACTAGTAATTGCGTTTGGAAGATTTTTCTGCCATATGTGTGTTAACAAAGCTTGCATGCCGGGAGCGTGGGATTTGGTGTTTGTGCAACTAGACAGTTTAAAGTCTGCCACTTCAGGGTTGAAGATTACTGGAAGGTAAACATATAGTCTAGATCTGGTGTGATGCCCCTGATCTGGCGTCTTTCAAAAAGAAGAAAGGAAAAAAACAAAACATAGCCAAACTATGTTAGGTAATCACGACATCTCGTTTTATGCCACTCCTTCCCATGCCAACTTTGTCGTAATTGATTACTTAACAAGATTAACAGCACTTCTCAAAAGTTTTGTTAAGAATTTTAATGCCGCTGCATACTTGGTTTAGATTAATATCTCTTAGATTCACTTTATCTTCATAGTTTCAGTTTATACCAGTCCCCAAATTATGTCTATTTCCTACCGTCGGCTGCTGAAATGAATCTGATTTTGATGAACACGTTTTATGCAGGGTTATGTATGACATGGTCTTTCACCTTAGCTAAACTAGGTACATGTTATGGATCAGCATGTTCAATGATCCAAAGGCTTCATCAATTCGAGCACTTGTAGTTGTCAATTAAATTATCTAATTATGTTAAGCTTGACAACTAATTTCCATGGGATCTGTGGGTTTTCTCTTCTCTAAGGCGGAGGCTTTTTTTGGAATGGACACAGATGCAGGTGCTGAAAAGATTTTGTCTTGGAGGGTGGAATAGAGTACGTACTGCTCACTTGAAATTCTTGAAATATGCTCAATGTTTTATGTGGTTAAGGTGGGACTTGTGATCCAACATATATTATAACTCTTTATGCGAGAAGATATAGAAAACTTCGTAACCTGATACATCTAACTAATATCGAAACTGTTTGTTGTTCTCAGCAATGGTCGTGACTGGATTAACTTGTGAAGTAGGAGTTCATCCAATCTGATGTGCTTATGCAATGAGTCAGGGATATGGAAGTACGGACTATTCTTTAGTAGCTTAAATGTTTCAAAAGTATATAGCAATTGCATTATGTTATAGCATTGCATTATGAAAATATTATATGCTTGCATGAGGGATTATCAGGCCGTTGTACACCATACAAGATTTTTGTTATCAATTTCATTGATCGATTGAAGTTCCTAGCTCTCACCTAAATTAGGTAATATATTTTGCGTATTATGTATTCGTATATTTCCATGGCATGGATGCTATTCGTCTTAGGCTAAAGCTTTTGTGGAATGGATGCTGACCAGGATTTCATTAGTAATGGGGGTTTGGAAGCTTTCTCTGCAATCTGTATCTTAACAATAAGCAGTAGCCCAGGAGCCTGGGTATTGGTGCTTGTACAAGTGGATTCAAATCGTGCCATCTCCATCGTTGAAGGCTACTTGAAGGTAAATATATGGTCCAGATCCAAATGACACTGCATGTTGTGTTAACCTACACTCGAACATAGTATGGTGTTTTAATCGAAGTATATTGCATAATTTTAAAGATTTTTCAAGAATTTTAATGCGGCTACATAATTGATGATGTCTCTTAGTTTCACTTTATCATCTTAGTTTTAGTTTATACCATATCCCCCAAATTATATTTATTTCCTACCATTTTTGTCATTTCTTCTCAGTTATGTATACTTCTTATGCAGGGTTATGTATCACATGGTCTTTCACCGTAAAGGAAATTTGGAATGCATATACTGAAGTGGCCCTTGGCTAAACTATGTACATGTTATCGATCAGCATGTTCAACGATCCAATGCCATACTTTTGAAGGCTTTTTTGGAATGGACGCGTTTGCAGATGCTGAGAAGATTTTGGTGGAACATAGTATTGCTCACTAGAAATTCTTGTAATATGTTCCATGGATGGGAGTTAAGTTTTTGGAAAAAGAAAAGGGAACTCATACGTTTTACTTTACCTATTTGATGTCACATTTTATAGACTAGATTTTAAATGTATAATGAGTGGTTTGTTCCTATGTACCATTGCGGTGCCCAGCAATGGAATTGGCTAAAATTTCTAAAGACATCAATTTTGGAATTAGAAGCATTTATCATTTATAACTACAGCAACAAGAAAGAAGGCCATCAACCATCATTACACATTTGGACCCCTTCATTATCCACACCTAAAGGAAATGACCCTGCATCAATTCTCCTACTCAAAAAGAGAAAAAGAAAAAAAATGAGTCCTCAATTCCACTTTCGGATTTGATTTTCCATTAATGGAAAATATACTGCCTAAGTGCCAACTGCCAACTGCCAACTGCCGAGCAATGAGGTTCAAGTTTTGTCCTCAAATCTAATGCACAAGAGATTATAAGGCGAAGAGCACCAACTGCTAAGGTACTCTAATTAGCGGCTGCGTACTTAGTACTTACACTATCTAGTTTCCATGAAGAGCAACATTAACTCCGGCGTCGATCATTGCAACGCAGATTGAGGGCATGAAGAAGATGAAGATGAAGAATTAATTGAGACTAGTAAGGATCTTGAGGGTGCAGTCGGGAGAGCTTTTTCCATGAGGGCATCATCACCTTCAGGAGGAGGATCAGGGTATCATAAGATTGACCTTGATAACCAGTTCCATTACATTTGGGATGTAAATGCAAATTAACCCCTGCAAGACTCACCTTTGAGCACATATAATAGAAGTGGCCAACGGCCCTCCCAATCAAGATTTAAAAAACAAATTGGCATCGAGATTTCCACACCGCCCAGCAATTACAGCTTATGACTGTAAGATTTCTATTCTTTTCACACTCAGTAGAGATACCATGATGTCTATGGTGATTTAGACGAACAGTTGAGGTTGAACAAATTCGGTTTGTTCATTGATTTTATATAGTTTCGATATCTTAACAGTAACCAAATTAGATGAAATTTTATAGGAATGATCTATACATTAGGTTCAAATATTTGAACGGTGGAGATGTTAAAATATAACAAAAAAGTGTGTCAAAAAAAGAACTTCGCACGTTAATTTCAGAGCGAACCTTCGCTCTAGATAGGGACTGCAGAACGTTCATATATATATATATATATATATATATATATATATATATATATATATATATATATACAGTCCGTCTCTGCTACGGACGTCCGCATCGTGCGGATTCGCCGGTTGCGGTCTCCGCGGCAAGCCGGCGACTGCGAGGATGGTGCCGGCCTGCTCCCCCCCCCCTCCCCGCGCTCCTTCCCTCCCAGCTGGAGCTCCAGCGCCGGCCCCCGGTGGCCGGAATTCCAGAATTTGCAAGTTTCTGGGCAGCAAGTTTCTGGAAAGCAAGTTTCTAGAATTCCGGCCGACGCGGGTCGGCGCTGTAGCTCCAGCTGGGAGGGAAGGAGCGCGGGGAGGGGGGGAGCGGGCCGGCACCATCCTCGCCGTCGCCGGCTTGCCGCAACCAGTGAATCCGAGCGGTGCGGACGTCCGCACATGAGAATTCCTATACACACACACACACACTAAGGGATCTCTTATTTTGCCATTTTAAGGCATCGGTTATTAGACCAACTTTTTCATCACATTTTAACATCTCCACAATTCAATTACTACGTTTGTATGTGTAGATTATTCTTGTAAATTTTTAGCCAAAATGGTGATCGTTAAGGAATCTAAGTAGATGAAATCAATGGACGTATGAAATCTGTAAAAGCTGAACCTTTCATGTTTTTATTTGTAAATTTCAATTTTGAATACTCTAATGATTATCGAATTGAATGAAAATTTACAGATATGATCTACTCATATAAGCATGAAAGTTGAACGGTGGAGATGTTAATATGTGATCGAAAAGTATGTTAAATGATCGATTCCTTAAAATTGGCAAAATAAGGGATCCCTTAGTGGAAGGGGCTATATATATGTATATATACAGAGGATTCTTTCATCGATTTGTTTTGTCTATAAAAAGAACACAAATCGAATCCAAGGTTTTGATTCAACAAAGCTAGCTTTATGGTTTCGCTTCCTAGGTGGAACTGTGAACTTTAATCCTTTTATGCTTCGAATTTGTTAATGAATGAGTCACGCCACCATGTAAGGTATATTTTAAAGAGCAATGATTCCAGTAACACATAAGTTATTAAGCATGTGATCAGTGGCGTAGCCAGAAATTTAGGTCTACTGATGTACAATAAAAACAATAATACAAAATCATCTAGAAACTTTAAATGTAATTTCTATCCATTAGTCAATTACAATGGCAATTGTCCTCGACGAAATCGTTGCATGATAGTCTCATCATCTATACTAGTAAATATGTCTTTCTCAATATATGAAATCAAACAATCATTCATAAACTCGTCATTCATTCACTAGTGCAAACAATGTTCATAGCAGAAAATACCCTCTCTACGCTTGCACTGGCGACTAGTAAAATCAATGCTAATGACAAAAACAGGTACACCAATGGATATGTCACATCTGGTATGAACCATCTTTTGTGCAAGATCAGTTATTCCCTTCAATTCATAAACTAAGTGTTGGATAGCATGTCTACTATGTAATTTTCAAGTTGATCATCAAGTACCTCTAAATCATGTGCAGAAAAATCCTGAGGATAAATCATGTACCTCTAAGTTTCTAGTTCAAAAGGCTCGCCAATTCTAATACCCACAGTCCACCGATTCAATTCCTAATTTCAGTGTTTTGATTCAATTTCCTAATTTCCGATTCAATTCCTAGTCAGCAATGGTTTGTAATTTCAATGTTGTTATGCAGGTAATTTCAAAAGATTCTCTCTTGGCTCAGCTGCACAGGTATGATGCCATTGGATTTTGATTTATGTTCTGCTGAAAGCCTGAAATGCTGATGTTGAAAAATGTTGATTTTGTGCTCAAATGTATTTGCTTGCAGATTTTCATGGCTTCAGAGAACTCAAGCTCAAATTCTGACAGTGGCAATACATCAGACAACTCTGCTTCCAATTAGAACTCAAAAGCACTAGCTCCGACGGATGGTTCAAGAGTTCAAACTATAAGCGAAACATTCAAAGCCTTGAAAGGGAAGCGTAAGGTGAGGGAAAAAAGGGTTGTTGATCTTGAAGACAATAAAGATGAAGCCGAACTAGGTGGAGCTCCTGAAGATGACGAAGAAGCTAATGAAAAATCCAAACAATGAACTGGTAAATCCTGGGTTTGGGAGCATTTTAAGAAGGTTACAAAACCGGTATTTGGGATGAAGAATGGTAAGAGAGTTCAAGTTTCTAAAAGTTTGAGAGTTAAGTGCATTTGGTGTCAACCGATCTTGCTTATGATAGTAAGGGAAATGGGACTAGCACTATGGGCAGACACATTGACAATGTGTGCAAGAAGTATCCAGAGAGGGAATAGATGATGGGCAGGAAAAGCTTACTTCTATCAAAAGAGTTGGTGACGGTTAAGTGGGCTGAACAAGGATGTAGGGAAGCAGCTATGAAGATGATGGTCATGGATGAGCTTCCTTTTAGTTTCATCGAGAAGGATGACTTTAGATACTTTTGCAAGTAACAAAATATTGTTAAATTGATGTGCATTTGAGTTGGAAGTTAGCAGGTTGCTATTCTAAATTACTATTCTGATTTGTTGTTTTATACTTCGTGTTACTTGTTTGCAGGTACGCTGTGCCTGATTGGCATACACCTTCGAGGAGGGTGATTGTGAAGCAGTTTTTAAAGATGTATGCAGCTAAAAAGGCGAAGCTCAAGAAAGATTTGAAGGGTCAGTGCTTGTAATGTTTTGCACCGATGTCCATTAACCACAGATTCATGGATATCAGTGCAAAACATTAACTACATGGTGGTGGCTGCCCATTTTATTGATTCGGCTTGGCAAATTCAAAAGAGAATTCTTAGTTTTAAGGTCATCAAGGGAGTAGCATAGGGTCGTTGGAGGACTGCTTGCTTGAATGGGGAGTAGAGAGAGTCTTAACTATTTCAATAGATAATGCAAGTGCAAACAAGATGACTATTAACTACATTAAGGAAATGATGCTATGGTGGGAGAAGGCACCTGTGCTTGGAGGGTTGTTTTTACATGTTTCATGCTTCGCACACATAGTAAACCTCGTTGCTAGATCAGGCTTTGATATGATGAGAACTTCAATTGCTTCAATTAGGAATGCAGTTACATATGTTCGGAGCAATGTACAAAGGCTTGCCTTCTTCAAGCAATGAATGGAGAAGGAGAAGGTGGAGTCGAAGAAGGTTTGCATCCTCAATGTGCCGACAAGGTGGAACTCCACCTATCTAATGTTATCTACTGCATTAGAATTGAGGAAGGCGTTTGATACAATGGCGAGGGAAGATGGCACCAAGTACAAGGGGTATTTTGATGAGGATGAAGACATTGATTGTGATGATGAGCTACTTGCCAATTTGGAATCAATGACTCTCACTGATAGATCAATTTCAGAGGCAGAGTACGTGTCAAGGAAGAGATAAAGGAGAAAAAGGGTAGGACCATCGATTATGCATGATTGGGAAAAGGTTGAAACCTTTGTTAAATTTATGAATATGTTTTATGATGTGACAATGAGGATTAGTGCATCAACTAAACCGACAAGTTGGAAAGTTTTCCATGATATTGTGGCCATCAAAGCTGAGATTGATGGATTGTTTCTTAAAGAGGGAATAAGCACCGGTTCGATGACTGAAAGAATTTAGCATGATATGGCTGACAATGTGATAAAAAAGTATGAGAAGTATTTCTCCACTATTACTGAATGCAATCAACTTTTGTTAGTTGTCTTGGTGTTAAACCCAAGATATAACCTCATAAACTTTGAGTATATATGTAGTAGATGGCTGAAGATGGATTATGTTACAATTAAGAGCAAGTCTGCCGAGCGTAAACAACTTCTAGTGAAACTTTGTGATTTTTACAGCTCCACGAATGTGACGGCATCTAATAAATCATCAAGATGAAAGAGTGGAGACAGCACACTCAGTAGCCACAACAAATCCTTATCCAAGGATTCCAAGAAGATTCAGAGTTCCACTGAGCCTAATGGAATCATAAAAGACATGGAAGAAGATTGAGAGAGAGAACTAGAAGATTCAGCAGATGCTATAGCAGGGCATAAAGTTGACATATATTATTTGGACCCGATCGAGAAGCCTCCAAATCCAAAAAAGTTTGACATTTTGAAGTGGTGGAAGGTCAATGGTGACAAGTATAGAAGTCTAGCTGCCCTTGCTAAAAATATTTTGGCAATACAAGTGAGCACAGTGGCAAGCGAGTCATCTTTCAGTACTAGTAAAAGGGTAATTGATCCATTTCAGAGTTCTCTAACTCCAACAACAGTGGAAGCATTAATTTGCTACCAAAATTGGATTGTGTCCAAAAGTAACTACAACATTCAATATGTTCCAACTATTGAGGACATGGAATTTTATAAGGATGTGGAGAAAGGTAAAATTGTCGAGTTTTATGATCAGTGGTTTAAAATGCATATGTATCTTCATGATTTTTTAGTCTATTAAGTATTTTTGACATCTATATTAATCTAATTAAATCATATTTTTATGATGTAAGAGGTTGGTGCTTAAATGATGGAATGGAGTAATTAAAAGGCCAAAAGTATACTGGATGTGGACTTCTTGGAAGAGTCAAAGGCATAATTGTATAATCAGCTCAAAAGAGGAAAGAGGCCTAGCACGTGAACTGTTTTCCATCGTCTCATCTCTTCAGTTGCTTCAATACAGTCTTCATCTCATACAACTCTATGCCCAGCTATCCTAAACCCTCAAGGCAATCACTCATTAATTGAAACGAGATTTAAAGAGACAAGCAAGTATGAAGAGTCCAATCTCCTCACGCCCTTTGAAGTCAGTAGAAAGGAAACTCTAGCTGCGAATGATTCTCTACATTAATTGGGAGATTTGGCGGTCACCGGCAAGTTAGGATTTTCCCTCGAAGAGAGACGTCTTTTCCAAGCAGTATAAAGGGAAGCTTGAGCAGATTGCTTTAGGTTCTCTCTTTTCCCCTCGACGTCAGTCTGTTTACTTATGAAAACTCATGAATAATTTCGTTGTTTTCATCTTTCATATGGAGAACTAATCTCCTAGCTGAGGTTAGGGGTGAAACCTTGGATTTCTTATGTAGTTTTCATTAACTCGATTCGACTGAGACTTAAATGCAAATTCAGTTTTAGATGTTCAATTCTAAATTTTGTTTCCACTTATGATCTGGTTGATGGGAACTTGATAATTTATTTCATAGGTTCAGCCATGTTTTTCATATTGTTTAGTAAAACTATCTATGCTTCTGAGATTAAGTGATTGACAGATTGAGAGTTGTCAGGCTTATGTGTTTGAACATTTGTAATTGAATTCATTTTTTTAGAGTCAGTTTTCTTGAATAAGTTTTCATGAAAAGAATCGGGTTAATATAATTGCATAGGCGATCTAAGGTGGAACTCTGAAACCTTAGTGTCTTTCATTATTGAATTGTTTTTCTCAATAACACTCACATAATCGTTTTCTTTTCACTTACATCATTATGTGTTATTTTTTATTACTCTCGGTGGAAACAACACTCATACTTCTATGTCTATACTGCTACGCGACTCCTACATTTGGGATTGGCAAGCAATTTTTAGCGCCGTTGCCGGAGAGCATTTAACGAAGCACGCATATATTTTTCCCATTTGGTACACGTGTTCCATCCTCTCTTTAGTCGTTTAAAAAAAAATTGGTTAGTTCATTTAGTTTGTTTTTTCAGTCTTATGCGTTATAGAGATCACTTAGGTAGATTTGCTAAAAAACCTGAGTCTGAAAATTTGTTTGGTGATTTGTTCGAGTCTTCGAGTTCTTCATCATCTTTCGAGATGGTGTGGAAACGGTTGTTGCTGTTTATGATATGGAAAATGAAAAATCCATATGTGCATGTTAGAGCATTTGAGGAAGCGGTTGTTGCATTTTATTACTACCAGAAAAGGGGTCATAGCCGACGATATGAAAAAAAAACGGCCGACGAAAGAGTACTTCGTCAGCTATAAGTGGTTATAGCCGACGAATTACTATTTCGTCGGCCACATCGTCGGCTATAATATTATAGCCGACGAGTCGTCGGCTATTCCTTGACGTCGTCGGCTATAACTATAGCCGACGAAAAGTTTTTGGTTATAGCCGACGAGGAGGGTCTTCGTCAGCTATAACCCTTATATCAGATCTATTCTGCAGCAGCGAGCTCATTCGTCGAAATTTTTTCGAAACATTTTGAAAACGCTCTGAAATCGTCCAAAACCTCGGCCATAAACTTGAAAGGTACGTATATTGCTGTGTGTGTTGATTTAGTTGGTTATATGCAGAGGTGTGTTAATTTAGAGTTTAATTAGAATAAATGTGTGATTAATTTGATATATATATATATATATATATGTGTGTGTTGAGATGAGATTATTAATGGGTTGATATGTTGGTTAGATAGAATTGAAGTTTTGTTGAAGATTAGTGATTGATTGTTGATTTAGAGGTGATTTTAGATGAATTTGATGAAAAAATGTATATATATATATTAATTAATTTAATTGTAATTAAAAATATATTGTTGGTATATATAAAAAATATATTGTGTATAATTAATTAGGGAGATTGACGATGTTTTAATTAATTTAGGGATGTGTATATATATATATATATGTGTAATAATTGTTGTAGGAGAAATAGATTGATAAATCTCTCTGTGTGTATTCATTGATAAGGAGGCCTTTATATAGGCATTACATCAAGTATCCCTGGCGAACAGGGATTCCCTATCTAATAGAGTATCTAGACTACAAGTCTTATTAGGACAAGACACACCACGGAAGTTACGGAGTTAACCTTCCTTGAACACTCCCCCTTGTGTCGCGTCCTCAATGGTGCATGAACCGTTGCCTCGTTAAAACCTTTGCCAGCAAACAAAAACCTCTTGGGCAAAAATAAAAGCATGGTCTAAGGAAAAAGAGTACAACGCACCAACTACAAGTATGTGAGACATGCATAACTAGGCTCCCCCTGAAGTCTAGATGAGAACTCCCCCTGATAGTCAATCAGTCTTCGAGTTCGGATAAGCGACACATTCCAATGCGCTTTACATGCTTCATAAATGTAGATTTAGGTAGAGACTTGGTGAACAGATCCGCTGCATTTTCTTCTGAGCTGACTTGCTTCACCTGAATATTCAAAGTCTCTTGCTGCTGCTGATTGTAGAAGAACTTAGGCGAAATGTGTTTAGTATTGTCACCCTTAATGTATCCCAACTTCATCTGCTCAATGCATGCTGCATTATCTTCAAATATGCAAGTTGGTCCCATCGTAGTAGACTCAAGTCCACTAGACTCTCGAATGTGAGATATAACTGAGCGAAGCCAAATACATTCTTTGACTGCTTCATGTAGTGCAATAATCTCAGCATGGTTCGAGGAGGTAGCAACAAGGGTTTGCTTGGTTGATCTCCAAGATATCGCCGTATTCCCAATGGTAAAAACATAACCTGTTTGGGAACGTCCTTTGTGTGGATCTGACAAATATCCAGCATCAGCAAATCCTACCATCACATCATTTGGTGTATCTGAGTAGGAGGGGGTATCGCCAAAGCCGTATCGGGACCACGACTTAGCATCCGCGGGTCCGGATAAGTTGGCGGATATGTCTGCAGGATGGCGGATGGATGAACCAAAGCCAGTCCTGGCGGATATGGCTGGCGGATGGCGATCCGAGCCATGGTTTGTGCTGTTAGATGCAAGAGATCGACTATGTGTCGAATCCTGATGAGTGTATCGATAGTACAAGCCCATGTCAAGGGTTCCTTTAAGGTATCGGAAGATGTTCTTGATTCCAACCCAATGACGTTGTGTTGGCGCAGAGCTAAATCTAGCTAACAAGTTCACAGAGAAAGCGATGTCTGGTCTAGTACACTGAGCTAAGTATAACAAAGCTCCAATCGCACTAAGATATGGATATTCAGCTCCCAAGACCTCTTCGTCATCTTCTTTCGGACGAAAGGGATCTTTGTTGATATCCAGACTTCTAACGACCATGGGAGTGCCTGTAGGATGCATAACTTTGTCCATGTTAAATCGCCTGAGCATCTTTCGGACATATGCAGACTGGTGTATAAAAATTCCACCACTTCGGTGCTCTAGTTCTAAGCCTAGGCAAAACC
The DNA here is from genome assembly GCA_963682095.1 of Potentilla sterilis. Classification (NCBI taxonomy): domain Eukaryota; kingdom Viridiplantae; phylum Streptophyta; class Magnoliopsida; order Rosales; family Rosaceae; genus Potentilla; species Potentilla sterilis. Next base: position 9,537,142 of record OY821765.1, on the reverse strand, counting down.
GAGTCCTTCCCAGATCTTTCATCTCGAATTCGGATTTCAAATAGCTAGCGGTCTCATTGATCTCATTCAGAGTTCCAATGATGTTCATATCATCGACATAGACGGCTATAATGGCAAATCCTGAACTTGTTCTCTTTATGAACACACAAGGGCACAACTCATCATTCTTGTATCCTTTCCCAATCAAGTAATCACTTAACCGTGTGTACCACATCCTACCAGATTGTCGGAGTCCATATAGAGATCGTCTCAACCTGATAGCAAATGAACTTCGTGGTTTTTGCTCACTTGACTTGGGTAACGAAAGTCCTTCTGGCACTTTCATGTACATCTCCGTATCTAGGTCCCCATAAAGATACGCAGTTACAACATCCATAAGCTGCATATTGAGTCTCTCTGAGACTACCAAACTTATTAAGTATCGGAAGGTAATAGTATCCATGACAGGAGAATACGTCTCCTCATAATCAATTCCAGGGCGTTGAGAAAAACCTTGCGCCACAAGTCGAGCTTTATATCGCTGGACTTCGCCATTCTCATTGCGCTTTCTGACAAAGACCCATTTATGTCCAACAGGCTTCACGTTCGGCGGTGTAGGCACAACCGGTCCGAAAACTTGCCTTTTCTTTAGAGAGTCTAGTTCAGCCTGGATTGCTTCTTCCCACTTCGGCCAATCCGCCCTACGTTGACATTCATCAACAGTGCGGGGTTCCATATCGTCGTCGTCAATAACTTCTTGAGCAACGGCGTAGGCGAATGCATCATCGATATACATGGAATTTCTTTCCATCAGATTGTGCATGCATAAGTAGTTTAGTGAGATTTCCTTGTTCTCCAACATCAACGGTGAGTCTGAGGCGTCCCCCAGATGATTCAGAGTTGATTCTTGGACATAGGTATAGTCGGAGACAATCTCGTGTGACGGCGTCACAGTATCAATGATGAACGGATCGCTTTGTGCCTGGACACATGCCCTCTTTCTAGGTACATTGTCTTTGGAACCGATTGGTCTCCCCCTCTTTCTAGGAGGATCCGAAGTCGACGCCGGCTCTCCACTTGGAGGTGCCGAGCCTAGGCTGCCGATGGCACCTAGGGCTGCGGGTCCGAGACCGGCGGCGCGTGCTCGCGCATGGCGAGGAATGTTAAGCCTTGCAGGTACATTCGCAGCAGGTATGGTTGATCTTGTCACTTTCGCAATATCAGTAAAGGAGTCGGGCATCGTATCCGCCACCTTTTGTAGTTCTAATATGCGTTGTATTTCAGTCTCACACTGAGACGTACGGGGATCATAATGAGACATAGTGGGAGAGAACCACGTCAATTCCTGACGTTCACTTGGGACGGATGCGGCCCCATCTCCCCCTAACGGCGGGAAGGATGTCTCATCAAAGTGACAATCTGCAAATCTTGCAGTAAACAGATCACCTGTCATAGGCTCTATATAGCGGACAATAGTTGGTGCTTCATATCCAACATAAATAGCTGATCGTCGTTGTGGACCCATCTTGGTACGCAGTGGAGGCGTGATAGGCACATATACGGCACAACCAAAAGTACGCAGATGCGAAATATCAGGCTCGTAACCAGTTACCAACTGGTACGCACTAAATGGTTGGCTATCCGTGGGTCGTAGACGAATAAGCATAGCTGCATGTAATATTGCATATCCCCATGCCGAAACCGGCAAGTTTGTGGCCATGACAAGAGACCTAGCTACAAGCTGTAGTCTCTTGATAGCGGCTTCTGCAAGACCGTTCTGAGAATGAACGTGGGGTACGGGATGTTCAACTTCAATCCCAACTGACATGCAATAGTCATCAAAACACTTTGAGGTAAACTCTCCAGCATTATCCAGTCTGATGGACTTAATCGGATTGTCCGGGTGGTGAGCCCGAAGCTTAATAATCTGAGCTAGGAGTTTAGCGAATGCAGCATTCCTCGTGGACAACAACGCTACGTGTGACCAACGCGTTGATGCATCAACCAGAACCATGAAATATCGAAATGGTCCGCATTCTGGTGTTATAGGTCCACAAATATCACCTTGTATTCGTTGTAGAAACGGAATATTCTGTTTATTATCAATAGCAAAAGATGGTCTTGCTTGAAGTTTTGCTAGTGAACAAGCTTTACAAAACGAACGATGAGCATTAGACATCGCTACAGAAGCATGAGAAGCAGGAGGGGACCGAACCTCTCCTTGGAACCGAGAGGCGGCTATCGACGGCACGGCCGAACCGAGGCCGAGGCGCCCTCTGTGCTTTTGTGATCGGAAAAATGGATGACCGTGGGAGCATTTCAAAATACGGATCATCAGATCACGACCCGGATGACCGAGTCTATCATGCCAAAGCTTATAAGCATCAGAATCACATAATATAACAACATGAGATTCGTTGGCTCGAATGGTTGTGAAATACATGCCATTGCGAACTCGCTTACACTTCTCCACAATGCGAGTGCGCATAGATTGAGTGGAGGTGATCAACAGATATTCAGTTCCATCTTCAACATAAGTGCTGAGGTGATAGTCATTGTCACGCACATCCTTGAAAGCTAGCAAGGTTCTTGGCGCCTTAGGCGCATATAGGGCGTCCTCTACCCGAATCTCAGTGCCATTTGGCAGTAAGAATTGAGCAGTGCCGCGACCCTTAATTACGGGTCCAGTTCCTGTCATCGTAGATAACGACGATTCTCTTGGCGTAAAATCCGAAAACAATTGCCGATTTCTCAGAATCGTGTGAGTTGTTGCACAATCCAACAAACACTCAATCTCGCCTTGATACATCTACAAAAACAATGTAAATTGAATCAATAGTCTACTTTAGACTTTGGCGAACACTTTAAAGTAAGTGTACTGAAACAATATATCATCACAAAATGAAGTGCATTAAGGCCAATAACATAGCCATGGCAACGACAAAACTTGAGAGAAAGAGATAAGCCGCATTTTAATCACCGAGTATCACCATTGATAATCATAGCCTAGGTCAGAGATTGAGACCGGACACCGTCGTAGGTGGCGTGGCCGAGCCAAGACCGAGGCCAAGGCAAAGGCCGGAGCCAAGCCAAAGCCGAAGCTGTGGTAAGGCCAAAGCGACCCAGAGGCCGAGCCGAAGCAAGGCGAGTGGTGAGAATCGGTCAGACATTGAGGCAATGCGATGCGACGGTTGAGCTAAATCCGAAGCATGGCGAGTCCGAAGACACTTCGTTGCCGAGCCATTGATGCAAAAGTTGCATTTGTTCGATAGGCTATCGATTGTTGGTTTCAAAAACCGGATTCGGTGCTGAGCCAAGCTGGCGAATGGCCATTGCGAGTGAGGCCTAGCGAGTCGCGGACAAGCGCTTAGGGGCATTGGCGAGCGAGAGGTTTGGCGGATCGCAGCCAAGTTGGCGGATCGCGGATTTCAGATCAGTTGGCGAATAGCGGATCGCGGATCACGGATCGCGGATCTCGGATCGCGGATCGTACATCGCGGCTCGCGGATGGCGTATCGCGTATCGCGGCTCGCGTATCGTGGCTCGCGGATGGCGTATCGCGTATCGCGGCTCGCGTATCGTGGCTCGCGGATGGCGTATCGCGGATCTCTCCTTTTGTCTTTGTGATTTTTCGGATATGAGTTAACATCACCAGAATTTTGGTGAACTCAAAAGTGATTATGCCATTGAGAATTGGACGCATTGAACCAATTTTGCTTTCAGGGATGTAAAAATCTCAAATCATTCGTAGAATAAGATAGATTTTATTGATGACAACTCAAAAATACATCAAGGTTGTTCTAAATAGAACGACTTATCGAACAAAGTCGTGATTTATTGACTATTCTGTCAAAATAACAATCAAAATCAAACTTGAACACGTATCTCATGACCTAAGTCAAATACTTATTCATAGTCTGGAGTATCATACTCCTGAGTCCTACGTTTCTTGGTAGGTTGGAAGTCATCGATGGCGAAGTTCGTATTTTCCTCATCGTATACTTCTTCCTCAAAGTCTCCTACATAGTGTGCTTCTTGTTCTATGTATTGTTTGTGTTTCTTGTAAGCGGCTTGAATATCTCTGCTTGCTATGCAATCGCGTTGGAGATGATTCATAGAACCACATTTGAAGCAAGGAGCCGAAGCATTGTTCGGCGGATGGCCACCACGCCTGGGACCGGAACCAAAACTGTTCCTCCCTCTGGGAGCGGCGGCTCTGCCATCATCCCTTGTCCAAGAAAGCGGTCGGCCACGGCCGACGCCTCTTCTCCCTCCTCGTCCGCCACGTATTGCTCTTGGCGTACGTGGTGGCGGTGCTTGACGTTCATGAGGTTGATGCTTCTGCTTAAAAGCTTTACCACGGGCTTGATGAGATTCCGCAATGAATTTCGGTCCTCGAGGCCTCTTATTGGTGGTAAGAATCAACTCATGGTACCTCTCCTTTCTCTGAAGCACATTCATCAAATCGCTGAAGGTTTTGATAGTGCCTTTCTCGCGGAGATCGCGGTACTGATGCGACAACATGGACGCAGATTCTGGGAACGTCGTGAAAGTCTTCTCCATCATATCATCATCGGTCTTTTCGACCCCACAAAAGCTCAAATCAGATTGCAAGTTTAGCATAGTCTGATGATATTCCTGGACGGAATCAAAATCCAGTAAGCGGATTTGCTCCCAATCAGACATGAGGTCTGGGAGTTGTGCGTCATGCACATTGTCGAAGCGGTCCTTGAGGATATCCCATAGCTCTTTGGGATCAGTTTTCCTCAGGTATTGCTTCTTGAGCGTTGGATGGATATGGCGCCTGAGAAACATCAGGGCTTGTGCTTTCTGTTCAGGAGAAGCGTGTAAGCTTTCATCCTCAGGAGGGTTGATGGTGGCAGTAAATCTTTTACCAATGAAAGTGTTCTCAACATCTGAGACCCACCTCTTGTATTCCTTGCCTTGGACATCCAAGATGTCAAATTCTGGACGCTGAGTGTCAGCCATCTCTTCAAGAGAAGCTTGATCAAACGAAACTTGACTCTTGGGGAAGCTTGTTTTCTTCGATTTTTCTTGATTTCTTCTCAACCACGAATAAGGGTTCGCGGATCGCTTGCTTGGCTTGCGAGCAATTTTGATCGTCTGGCGGATGCGTGCAAAAAGTAGCACGCAAGGGAGAGCTGCTGGCGAGCGGGTTGTCTGCCTAGAGGCAGAGGAGGAGCAGTACTCGAGGGTACAGTGCGGCAAGCGAACAGCGCAGATGCTGCTGAGAAGAGGCCGACGGTGCCGAAGAGAAGAATCGGCGGCCGACGGTAGGTTAGGGTTTCGAAAAAAAATTCGGAATTAGGGTTTCTAGGGCTTATTAGACGGGAGGCTAGAGCAATGTGCTGATAACGTGTTGTAGGAGAAATAGATTGATAAATCTCTCTGTGTGTATTCATTGATAAGGAGGCCTTTATATAGGCATTACATCAAGTATCCCTGGCGAACAGGGATTCCCTATCTAATAGAGTATCTAGACTACAAGTCTTATTAGGACAAGACACACCACGGAAGTTACGGAGTTAACCTTCCTTGAACAATAATGAATTTTTTAATTAATTAGTACGTACGTACGTAGTACGTGCCTATATACATATCTATATGTAGTTATATTTATTTATTGAATTTACAGGATGGACAAGAGGTGGATTACCCTTGGAAGATGGGATCAGGCGTATCATGATGGAGTTAGGAGTTTCCTGGAATTTGTGATGGCTAACTGTGGAGACACTACACTTCATTATTGCCCGTGTAAAAAGTGCAAATGTGCCAGCCCACGACAACGTTTTTCCATAGAGAAAGTGGAGCAACACCTGGCTAGATATGGATTTTGGGTCCTATACACTAATTGGATTTATCACGGTGAACCAGAGTTTGCGGGGTCCTCATGATCATGGACAATTTGCCGAGAGAGGGAGTTCGTCCAATGATCCAACAACGAACTTGATCAACGATATGTTTCCTCGTGAGAGCGGTGTCTTTGATGAAGCACCCGATGTGCAACTCCCTCCTCCGGAGATGGAGTGTTTCCCTGATATTGAGCCACTCGAGCCATTACCCCGATCACCGGTCAACACAAGTGGTATGGAAAAGTACAACAACCTGATCGCATTGCAACAGACTCCGTTGTACCTCGGATGCAGTAAGACTGTCCTTGAATCTGTCATGGGAGTGATGAAGATCAAAACGGAGAACAAATGCATTGTCAAATCGGTTGATGATTGGCTGAAGATATGAGGTGGGGCGATGCCCCCCGGACATCGGCTTCCTACCAGTCATCATAAGGTGCGACATATCCTTAAAGATCTCGGCATTTCCTACATCAAGATTCATGCATGCAGATACGATTGCGTTCTGTTTTACGGGGAAGGACTTGCAGATCTTGAATACTGCCCAGTATGCAATACAGAGCGGTATAAGTTCACTCCTAAAGAGAACAAGAAAGCTGTGAAGATACTTCGGTACTTCCCGCTGATTGATAAGCTTGAGAGGTTGTTCATGTGTGCTTTCACGGCCGAAGCTATGAGATGGTGGGCTGAGAGGAATGTGCCTGACGATGACACCCTTAGACATCCCGCCGACGGAGAGGCTTGGAAGAAGAATGTGTTGGAGTTTCCTGAATTTGCATCAGAGGTTCGAAATGTTTGGCTAGGGCTATCATCCGACGGTTTCAACCCTTTAGGCAAGAAAGAGCTTCAGTACAGTGTGTGGCCAGTTATTTTGATTCCGTACAACCTTCCACCGTGGATGTGCATGAAGAAGGAATATAACATGCTCACATTGTTGATTCCAGGCCCAGGTTATCTGGGAAAGTGTCTCGATGTGTATTTGAGACCCGTAATTGAGGAGCTTCGGTACTTGAGTCTGAAAGGCCACCTGGTCTACGACCGGTTCAAAAATGAGATGTTCCGGATGCGTGCCATGCTTGTTGGCACGATCAGTGACTTTCCTGGGAGGGGTATGTTGTCGGGCAGCGTCACCAGGGGTTACAGGACTTGTTCAGAGTGCATGACTGTTGATTGCTCCAATCCTCATTGCAGCAAGATTGTCCAGATGCGTCACCGTTGTTGGCTTCCGCATGACCATCCATTTAGGGACGATGCACAGGCTTTTGATGGGACTGAAGAAAGGGGCTGGGCACCGGAGCGATGGACAGGGGAGGATATATTGGCAGTGTTGAATGAGTATGACTTTGGTCCGCTTAGCAATCATCCCGATGTGTTGCGCACGATTCCAGAGAGGCTCGATCGGTATAGGTTCTGGTCACACAAGAGCATCTTCTAGGAACTTCCTTATTGGGCCAGGTTGGCTATCAGATACTACCTGGATGTCATGCATATAGAGAAGAACGTGTGTGAAGCCGTGGTTGGCACCGTTTTGAATTGGGAGAAGAAAACAAAAGACACCCCCAAGGCACGCGTTGATCTGAGAAATATGGGACTGCGGGACTATTTGTGGTTGAGAGAGGGCAGGAGCAAAATGCCCCAAGCTCCTTACACCGTCACCAGGGACCAGAAACATGAAATCTTTGGATGGATGAGTAATGTCAGGTAACTTTTTATTAGGCATGTATTCCCTATAGAATCCATCTGTTGTTGGACGACTATATATGCATGAAATCTAATTGTTGTTAATGGCTATGCAGGTATCCTTATGGCTATGCGGGTAACATAAGCAAGTGTGTTAACTACCGAGACAACAAGATGTACGGATTGAAGAGTCACGACTGCCATGTACTGCTTCAACGCCTCTTCTCTATTTTCATTCGAGCGTACTTGGAGAATGAAGTGGTTGAGCCGTTGGTGGCGTTGTCAAGATTCTTCCAGAAGTTATGCGCTAGAGAAGTTAAAAAATCAGACCTCATGAGAATGCATGAGGAAATCATTTTTATCTTGTGCGAGTTCGAGAGGATATTTCCCCCAAACTTCTTTGACATCATGCCTCACCTGATGATCCATCTTCCCTAACAATTGTTGCTTACCGGTCCCGTACACTACACTTGGATGTATCCCATCGAAAGGTACATGTTATTCCTAAATTTGATTTATACATGTTTTTAAATAAAAGTTGCATGCTCTTAACATGCACTTGTTAACCTTGCAGACAACTTGGAGACTACAAGAAATATGTGCACAATAAATCTGCGCCTGAGGGGTGTATTGTTGAAGCTTACATTGCGCATGAGTGTGTAACGTACGCCAAGTTGTACCTGGGAGCGATGGAGGACCCCCCACAACATCCAAGTCGAGATGACCCCGAGTTCAACCTATCTATCGTCGCCAACGATGTTGTACCATACGGAAGCTTCAAGAAGAAGGGTGTGGACAAGTTGCCTGACCATGAGGTAGGGATTGCCCACTGGTGGGTTCTAATAAACTGTCCGGAGGTACAATATTGGAAACGAACCCATCTTAACTGCAAGGAAGTTGGCGGTGATCTCGAGTACCACAACACGACGTTTGCAGACTATTTTCCACAATGGGTAAGTGTATAAATATATATATTAGATGGCTTTCTTTTACAGTTCCCTATTCTTTAATCATGAACACACCAAGTGATTTGAATTATATTTTTCAGCTGATGCAAGTGGCTGCGAAGGGTGGTCATAGAAATTACTCAGAGGAATTGAGGCTGTTGTCGATGAAGCCGATATCTTCCACAGTCCGCCCAATGTGTGATGTCAACGGCGTTAAGTATATATGTGAAGCTAGAGACGAGGAACGCAAAACACAGAATTGTGGGGTGATGGTCGATGGTGCAGAGGGGGGCGTGGATTATTACGGTGTCCTACAGTCAGTTGTTGAACTCATATATGGGAACCGCATGAAAGTCCACTTGTTCAAGTGTCGATGGTTTGATACTAGGCCGCACCGCATAAGGATCGATCAGTACGGCATACTTTCGGTGAATACCGCCACTAGTGTGTATGAAGATGACCCCTTTGTTTTCGCCACAGCGGCTAAAAAGGTCTTTTATCTTGATGATCCATTGAACAAAGGCACGTGGAAGGTAGTTAACCATGTGTCTCAGCGAGACATATACAGTGCTACCACACTTGGTGTGAGCACAGAGTATCAAGAAGCGACCGCATACCAAGAGCCGGACGCCGTCGACATTCCGGAATCCTCCACCATCCGCGATAATAATGTGACGCCGAGCAGAGTGGTTCGACTTCCTAGGGGTCAGGTGCCCATGTATGATGTTAATCCGAATCGTCTATCTCAGGCAGACGATGACTCAGACGACGAGTACGAGCACCGGTTGCCAAATATTAACTACTATACTACGTCTGACTCAAGTAATGAGGATGATTCTGATTATCATCTTTAGTATACTATATATGTATTTGTGTACGATGGTGCATGCATGTATGAATACATTTTTTGTCCTTAATTACCGTTTTCGGAGGTTATGGGAAATTGTATTGAATTGTTTGTGCGATGTTCAGGAATTTATCAGGTGAAATAGGCAATTTTCAGGCCCTAAATGGCAAATTTTCAGAAAGATAAGCATTATAGCCGACAAAATGGACCATACTTCGTCGGCTATAATGCCCATTCTGGTAATTTAATATGCAAGTCGTCGGCTAACGACCAAACGTTGAAGGACGTCGGCTAAAGTATAGCCGACGACTTGTAATTCGTCGGCTATAACCGGCCCGCCCCCCGCACAGCCCAAGGCCTGGCCCATACCTCGGCCCGCAAAGCCCAACTTCGGCCCTGCCCGGATTTAGGGTCAGAGTATAGCCGACGACATTCGTCGGCTATAGTATAGCCGACGAATTAAAATTGACATCGTCGGCTATAGTCCTTCGATTTAAATGTGTCGTGACCGAAACCATTGCTTCATCCTTTAAATGCAAATGTGTCGTGAAATAAGATATGACCGAAATATTGAAATATGTCTACGGTTGAAAAATGAGAAGATTCCGACAAAATCTGTGTGCCGAATGTTGCGGTTAGCTGTTTTTTACTTCCGTTTTCCTATGGGTAGCCTGACGGTCGGTAAATATTTTGAGGGAAATTTTTTTACGATTAGTTGTGTCACATCGATTTGAAACTATTCTCTGTTGAAGGTCAGGCAAAAAAACGTCATTTAGACGGGCCAATTGCCGTTTTAAATTAAGCGTTTAGAGGTTTGACTTTGCTGTTTGACCAAGGAATAGCCGAAGAAATATTTAACTTCGTCGGCTAAACTCTTGCGATCCGCGCCTTTTCATTGTCCGCCGTTGGATGGGGGAGATCTGACGGCTGCTGAGCGCGTGAAGTATAGCCGACGATATTAAAGGTATAGCCGACGACATTCATACTATAGGCGACGAAATCGATAAATTCGTCGGCTATAACCGGCCCGCCCCACGTACCTCGGCCCGCAAAGCCCAACTTCGGCCCGGCCTGGATTTAGGGTCAGAGTATAGCCGACGAAATTCGTCGGCTATAGTATAGCCGACGAATTAAAATTGACATCGTCGGCTATAGTCCTTCGATTTAAAGCAGAACAGAGGGCGCCTCCCTCATTTTCTGCATTCTCCCCTAAATCCCTAATCGCCGCCCGACCCTCCCCGACGCCGACCGACCACCACCGACCCTCTCCGACGCCGACCGACCCTCCCCGTCCCTACTCGACCCCTCCCCACCCCCTCCCCGTCCTTCCCGACCCTTCCCCGACCCGAACTCGAACGGAAGGCAGCCGCCCCTAGCCGCCGCCCCTAGCCGCCGTCGCAGCCGCACCGCACCACCGGTCCTCGTCCCCGTCGCACCACCATGTCAGGTAGTCCCGGCTCTCCCTCATTTGTGATTTTTTGAATTATTTAGGGTTTTGATTTAGAATTTTTTTGATTTTGTGAGGGTTAATTGTTTTTTAGGGTTAAATGATTTAGGAGTCAGTTGTTTTAGGGCTAATTGTGAATTTTGTGGAATTTTTGTTAATTTTGTGGAATTTTTAGGAGGATATATATATATGTATATATATATATATATATATTTCGGAATATATATATATATATATATATATAATTAGGTATAAATATATGTAAGTATATATATAATTAGGTATATATATATTTAATGAAGTTTTTTATTTTTTTGTGGAATTTTTGTTAATTTTGTGGAATTTTTAGGAGGATATATATATATATATATATATATATATATATATATTTCAGAATATATATATATATAATTAGGTATAAATATATGTAAGTATATATATAATTAGGTATATATATATATTTAATGAAGTTTTTTTATTTTTTTGTGGAATTTTTGTGAAATTTATGGAATTTTGTGGAATTTTTGTTAATTTTGTGGAATTTTTAGGAGGATATATATATATATATATATATATATATATATATATATATATATATATATGTTGTAGGAAATACTGAATTGGTCTACTCATTTCATTGATAATCCCCTTTATATAGGGTGAGTATTACAACGGTAATAGGAAATACATTAATGACAATAATGACTACATAATTATCTATCGTCAGTTACATTGACGAAGGCACATTATACGTTTTTCCTTCAACACTCCCCCTTGTGCCGAGTCAGAGATTGAATGGTGCATGTGGTGTTGCCTCATTAAAAACCTTGCCAAGTAACAAAAACCCAATGGGAGAAAATAAAACTTTGGTCGAAGGACAAAAAGAGCGCAACGCACCTATTACATTTGAAAACAACATGTATGTGCTAGACTCCCCCTGATGTCTGCACCTCCCCCTGATTTTTACATTAATCATGGGATTCTCCCTGATTCTTTCATTTGATCAAGGGAGCTTCAGTAACATTAGCATAGTTATGCATTTTCACATGTTTTTCCAAATATGACTTTGAGCAATGATTTAGTAACTAAATCTTGCCACATCGTCCTCAGATCCAACTTGATTTACTTTGATCTTGAGGATAAGGTTGTTCATGAACTGAATGCATAGGTTCATATTGAACATCAGGTTCACTCGTGGTATGACCTTCATATAACAAAATAGTCATAACTTCGTCTAGAGTATGAGTGAACCATTAAGAGATTTGAAATTGATCTGTGATAACAGATTTTCTTATCTCACCTTTAATGCGTTTTTCTTTACGCATAGTTAGCTATGACGTGGATAATTTCTTTATCATGTCACATTCTATGTAGAGATTGAATAAGCCCAAATCTTTCATATCTTTAATGAAAGAACGATTTGCGTTGCGTAGGCGCATAGCTAGACATAGCTTTACAAATTTACATCGAATGAGAGGTCGAGTCTTACATATTATGTTTAAGTACAATCATGCGTCATTGCACTTGTATAGGAATTTCAATTCCCAATACTTCTTCGTCATCTTCCTTTAGATGAAAAACGGATCTATTGTTAGAGTAAAGACTTCGACTGATCATGGGAATATCTGTAGGTCTCACTTTATTCTTTAGAGTGCCTAAGCCGATTGATGGATGATCACCATCATTACAGTCCTTGAGTTCCATTTCAAGACTGTGTATTCCCAAAATCTTTTTCATTCTCAACTTAGGATTTACAATACACTGAGTTTCTCTTATTTCATTTAGAGTTCATATATATCCATAATGAAAACGCAAGGGCATAATTCATCAATCCCTTTCCAATCAAGTAGTCACTTTAGTGAACGTTTCAATTTCTTTTGCAAACGTACTCATGTGATCTAGAGTCACTTGATTTGGGTGGATCAAGTCCGTTTAGGATCCTCATGTATATCTCTTAATTTAGATCCCCATAGAGATATATGTTTTGATCACTTTTCGTAAGCTGCATGTTCAGTTTTTCGGAAACTACCAAACTGACAAGGTAGTGGAGTGCAATGACATACATTACAAGAGTTTGTCTCATCGTAGTCCATTACGAGAGAATATCTCCTCGTAGTCGATTCCAGTGCGTTTTTAAGAGACCTTGCGCCATAAGGTGAGTTTGCATACTCTTATTCTCATTACGCATTCTAACAAAGATATATTTGATAGGGTTTATATTTGCGGTGTCGGCGTCACCTGCCCAAAAGACCTATCTCTTTGTTTATACTGGATCGCTTCTTTCCATTAGGCCAGTTTACTAAGTTGACATTTTTCAACGAAGTATGGTTCGATAGTAGACTCATTATTCCACGTCCTCATGTACACTAGTGTAATGTGTTTGTAGAGATCTCTATACTTTAAGGATTGGTTCTAACATTTGAGGCGTCCCCCAATGATAACCACAATCCATAAATATTCTCATGAGACGGATTTGAGTATCACTGATCAATAGATCAGGTTGTGCCAAACTTGTTTTCTTCCTTTACACAAGTATGTATCGAACCTAAGGTGGCCTCCCCCTCTTCCTTGGAGAGCCACGGCCTGTGACACCATTTATGCCACTTATGGCGTCACCATGCCACCATCCATGGTGGCAGTGCAATACCCAATTCCTCTTGGGTGGTACCATGTCCTTTTGATAAAACACAATCCTTGCAGGTATATTTGCAGCAGGTTTATATGATCTCGTCACTTTAATGTATAAGACATCTGCACCCTTTACTTTGTGTGATTTTGGGGATCGAGATGAGACACAGTGGGGACAAACCACGACAATTCCTGTCGTTTCACTTGAACATGCTTGTTCTTATCTCCCCCTAACGACGGGAAGACTGTCTCATCAAAGTGACACACCGCAAATCTAGCGGTGAGGAGATCGCCTGTCAAGGTTTCGACATAGCGGACTATAGCTGGAAGTTCATATCCAGCATAAATATTTATTCATCTCAAGTAACCCATCATTGTGCGCTGTGGCGGCGCAATTTTGGCACATAAAACATTTAATAGAGCTCAAGGATTGTAGATCCGTGTCAATCCAAAAGAGCTCAAGGATTACAAGTTCGTTTGAAATCATAAAAAATTCTCACACATAGTCACCAGCTATGGTGTAAATTGGTTCAATGATGATGGCCATAGATGAAAAAGTAACGCTGCATGCAAAAATTGCATAACCCAAAACAGAAGTATTGGTGTGGTTTACCAATATTAAGACCATTACTGTAGTCGTTTTCCGTGAGACCAATTGAGTTTTTATATAGGAATATGATGTCTATTACAAATCCCATATAATAAGCCATAAAATCATCACACCTACGGAAATTAACCCGGCCTAGGTGCTTTGACTTTCTAGCATAAGCAGCATAAATTTTAATTGTGGATGGTGTCATGACACGTGACCAGCGTGTCGATACAACAACCAACACCATAAAATATCTATGGTGTCCGCAAGTTGGTTGAATCGATCCACTGAATCCTCTTTTGATTCAATATAACAACATAATGAGAAACTCATGTGTCCTTTGCATATGATGATCTCAATCATAATTGCTTTAACGAATAGACTTTGAATGATGTACTTTTATCCATAAAATCATGACGGATAGGAGAAGCATAATAAGGTATAAATGCATATGCTTGTGCATCAAATATATTATAATGCCACATTGGGGGAGCGGCGGAATTTAGGAATTGAACATACGTCTTCAACCCTATATGACAATATTTGAGGATAAAATGTTCATTGATCGTCCTCAGATTCGTGTGTGAACCATATTCTTCTGGTGTTTGCTTCTATTTATCTAAAAATATGGGTGTCCATAGTAGTTTCTTTAATGTATGGATCACCATATCAAAGCCAATCTATGTCAGAATTCCAAAAGATCATTTTCTTATGACGTTGGATTTAATTAGCGGTTACTTAGAACCTACTACGTTGACATATAATCTTCTCTAATACTCGTTTACATTCGCAGTCATTTAGAGGTAATGCAAAGGAGCTCAAATAAATTCTCACTTGTATCTTTTTCACATGAAAAATCGTGGCGTAAATTTCTTTATAATGTGGAAAACAAAATTCAATTTTCTTTTATCGCATAAATTGTCAATTTGACATATGCTCAATATATACATCGAAACGTAACTCAAGTTCTT